>OZ007560.1:19084078-19124268 GCA_963931875.1 Pollenia griseotomentosa | reverse complement strand
TTCTTAGTGAATGTAAAAAAGAAGAAAGTAATTTTTATTCAAAAATATATACAAATATACATATTTTATAGAAACCCAGTTGACAAAACTGCCGCCGACAACATTGACGTCAACGATTTATGCACGACATTTCCTCTATCACAGGATTTTTGAAAGACAATTTTGTCGAAAATGTCGTGGACGACAAGATATCCGACATTGTATAGTGCACTGTCTTCTAAAGAAGTTTATAAACGACGACATGACCGACATTGTCTTGTAAGTTGTCCTCTATCAACAACTATACACGACATGAAGAGCGACCATGTCTTTCTTTGTGTCGTGCACGATTCCGCGACACTTGTTTGAAAAAGTCGTTAACGATTTGTTCTGGCTATCGCTCACATGTCGTGCAGGAATTAACATTGTCGTGCATCCGTCTTCAAGGATGTCTTAAAGACGTGGCCAACTGGAAAAGTTAAAAAAGAAAAAAATATTTAGTATTGGAGTGATAGCAAGTCGAATTCATTTTTCTGGTGGCGTTGAAAGAACAGCAGTGCTACTCTTATTTTTACTTGGAGAGAGGAATGTCAAAACTTGCTTGTGTTTTTAACGTAGCGACCAACGAAAGCAACAATTAAAATACAATGTTATGATTTTGGTGTTGTAGTCGTTGTAGTATTGCCACCTTCGTTTACATGAATTCGCCTTGAGTGACAGCTTGATAGTTTTTATGTAGTAAACAAGTTAGAGTGCTATATTCGGCTGTGCCGAATCTTTGATACCCTCCACCGACAGTTCGAATGTTTAAGGAGTAATATCTGTATGATGTCTTTTTATTATTATTATCTTAAACTGTGACGATTTGTTATTAATTATGGTTTTAGGAGACTAAACTGTTTTCCGGAAGTAGGGCATATATGGGGCCTAGGGTAAATTATGTACCGATCTTCACGAAATTTTACAGTATAATTTCTAGTCGAATAAAACGGACTTGTGCAAAATCTTATGTCATTCCGTGCATTTTTGCATCATTTATGTTAGTTTTTGTAACAAAATTATCAAGTTCTTGAAGGTGGTGGTTCCACATTTTGATTCATAGCTCTGGTCCTACTGAACCGATTTTGCTGAAATTCAATCCCAAACTGCTTAGGATAACTACAAGCAATTTGACACCTAGTTTGTTTATTTCTTTTGAGTTTTTCGAAAGTGAGCGTGTTTTCAACAGACGGACAGACAGACGGACATGGCTAAATCGACTTAGAATTACTCAAGCAGCCAGAATATATATACTTTATGGGGTCTGAGATGAATAATAAAAAAGTTTCACACGGAATGACAAAGTTAGTATACCCTCTTCACAACTAATTGTGGTGGAGGGTATAAATAATAATTTCCCAAATTCTGCCACCATGTCTTTTGAAAGCTTTACAAATACGCAGGTAATTGGCCTGTTGTTTTGCGTTTTGTTGAACAATAGATCAGTTTGTGTCTTATTAAAGGATCTTGCCCTTAAAATAATTGTTTAAACTTAATATCCGAACTATAAGATGAGCTACTTACATGCACGTCTTGTTGAGAAAATCAAAGGGAAAAATGATAAAATTACGGGAAAAAACTATTCACGATAAGGGGATTTTTTTGTTGCGAACATTTTTCACGTTATTATTTCCCTTTGAATTAAAGTGAAAAATAACTAAAAACCATTATGAAGTCTGGTGATGTTCAAGCTTCAGATCAGTGTTCGAAAAAACAGTACATTATTTAGCGTTCGGCTCACACAATCAAGAACGATATCTATTTTTTTAATGATTACGTAGACGAACACAACCCTTAATACCGTTCGTAACTATTTTCAAGAAAGAGCCGAACATTACATATTGTTCTGTTCTTCGTTAAAAAACAGAACAATTGAAGTGATACTGTATTTTAATATTTTATAATGTTTATTTTCTTACATTCACAAAGAAATAAGCAAACAAAAAATTTTTGCAACGACCGAACCACGAACAGCTTGTGTGTGTATTGTATATATGTTTTGTTTATGTAAAATTATTTTGCTGGCTTTTTGTTTTTTTTTTTTTCCAAAAAACAAAAGGGACGAACATTAATAACCTGAACAGACCACAATGAAGTTTCTGGGTTAAAAAAAAACCAAACGGAATTAAATGTTCTCATCTTTTGTTGAATTTGATAAAACCAGTATTATTTTTGTGTTCGAAAGATGACTAACAGGGAAATGTTATTTTTTTAAATGATTTTCTACACAATCACTATTAGCGATTGTGTTTTCCACAAATCTACCGAACTGAACACTAAGGAGCGATATTTAGTGTTTTTTCGAACACTGCTCAGATGCTTATTTGATAAGTTATATGTCAACTAACTCATCATCCACATTTAATTCGAACGTTCAGTGTTCATACTCTAAAAACTAGATTTCTTTTATTCTTAAAAATTACCATGAGTTAGTTAAAATAACGATAAAAATCGATTTAACACAGCGATTCGTAAGGAAAATCGTCTTGTCAAATTATTTTTATCT
The DNA here is from genome assembly GCA_963931875.1 of Pollenia griseotomentosa. Classification (NCBI taxonomy): domain Eukaryota; kingdom Metazoa; phylum Arthropoda; class Insecta; order Diptera; family Polleniidae; genus Pollenia; species Pollenia griseotomentosa. Next base: position 19,121,744 of record OZ007560.1, on the reverse strand, counting down.
GTTTCATAAAAGGTCCTTTAATTTCTAGAATCGGAATTAAGAGGTTATGGCGATCATTAAAGTCGCTGGATTTCCAATAATAAACCTTTATAGAACTGAATTTTATTTTGTAATTTTGAACAATATTCTTCACTATCTTAATTCCTTTTTGACCAGTGTAAACATTATTGAAAATAACATATATTTTGTGTATTTGTTATTGAATGTTGCAGGCTTAGTGTTTATATGCTGATCTGTGGAACAACAAAAAGAAAAAAAAAGAAAAAAAAAAAAATGTAATGAAAAAAACTAGATTAACAGATATTACCGATTATCGAACTCTTTAAAATTCATACCAGACTCTCCAGTTGTTTTTCTACTGGCAACGAATTTTCTCACACTATTTAAAAACCCATACATTAATACTTCTTTGTTTCTTTTATTATTTTAAAATTTTTTCTTAACATCTTTTGTTTTTGTTGTTGTACGCAAATGTTGCTTATACAATAAAAATGATACCTTTAGTGGAATAAATATACTTTATGAGCCACAATTATATGTGAAAAATCATGAAAATCATCATTTTTTTTTGAACCAAAAAACTCAAGAAATCAATGAAAATAAAACCAACAAGTGGATGGCAGCTATACAATATTTCTTAAGCCTTTTTCAGATTACAACCATAACATTCACTTAATGATGTCTGTCGATCTGTCCGGTTGACTGTTGGTTGGCTGGCTAAGCGTACGATTGAAACCTTTCATATGTTTAAGTTGCCCCCATATGTGTGAGTTTGTGCGAGTATGAATGCGTTATAAGCGCCACTTATTGTTGGCTGTCAACTTGAAATTATTAAGCAAATATTAACCCTCTCCATAATCTGACTAGACAATGGACTTAACAACATTAATGATGTTGATCATTATGACGATGATGAGACACTGGTTACTTTAACTACTACCACTCACACTTATTCACTCACAATGATCTTCTCCTTTTTCTAAGGCCTCTCCACTCATATTTTGACTTTAGCACATAAAGCCTGTCATGCTAAAGTATCATCACAAACATCAACTTGAAGATGATTTTTTAAATTCGTGACGAAACCAGGCGATGTCTGTAAATTTTAAAAAAGAAGAAGAATTAAGTTGAGTTGATTTGTTTGGCCTTAAACATCGTGATGTTGTTTTTGTTGTTGGCTTCTTAAACATGTTTTCTTGGGGAATGACTTTGCAATATTGTTGCGTATCAAGAATTTTTATCATAAATATTTAATACTTTAATTATTTGCAACTACATTGTACTAACATATGCTTGTTGGAGGCTGGATAAAATGTTATTTATTACAGTACAGAATTTGGTAAATAAGAGAATGGCGAATGTGTATCTGGCAAGTATTTTAATTATGAAAAAAGTAGAAAGATTGAAAAATTATTACGAAGTTTTTCGTTGAAATTAGTGATAAGAAGGCGAAAAACTTTTTAAAAGTGATTATAAAGATATGAAATTAAATTTTGTTGGCGCTGACAATTTTGTTTTAAAATTAAAACTTAAAAGGCAGCTTTCTAATTTCATAAAATATTTTTATTAAAAATTTTCGCAAAAAATTTCGATTTTCCATATTAAGAATGTTGAAATATAAATTTTTTCCAAAGCCATGTGTGAATAAGTTGCACATTTATAAACCTGAAATGACTTGCAAAAATTGATTTTTTTTCTGCAAATATTACTTATTGTTTGCTGTAAAATGTATTTTTCTATTTGGAATTATTTTAAATAATGAGCTAAATGTCATTTATTTGCAGTGAATATCATTAATCATTAATAACTTTCCTATTATAATCGATATATGTATATTAATTTTGCATTGAAATTTATACGAAAATATTGAAAGACTGAAGAAACATGCGTATTTATTTACAATTGTGTACACAGACTTAAGACACGAACATGTTTGTTTACATTTGTTTCTTTGTTTACAAATACACAAAAAGACTTAAGAGACATGTGTGATTGTTATGGTGTTGTAAGAAAAGACTTAAGCAACAAGCTTAATACTAATGCAAATTTGCACATGAAAAACAGATGAAAAACATCCAAAATTTCATAGAAATTTAATTTTTAATATTTTTAATACATGACTTAAAAACTAACATTTTTGGCAATAACATTAAATATATATTGGCAGAAAAAGTCCACTTAAGCCCTTATGACACTTCATTTTTAATGCGTTGTTCAAGTTTTGGTGAACAGTACAAATAAAATGTAATACACAAATTTACCAAGTGCAAACAGTTAAGCTGTATTTACATAAATGGCAAACTGTCAAAAATTTTACTTAAGTTATCGATAAAAAATGAAGTTATGTCAAAAAAAATTTAAAATTGTTTAACTTAAAATTGACATTTCAAGCTTTAAATATTAAAAGTGTTGCTGAATCAGCGGTTTATGGGCAAATTCAGCGATTTACCGTTTTTTGTTTTTAGGTTTCTCATAAACAAAAAGTTGGCAACATTTAATAAAATAAACAAAACAGGGATGGCTAAGTTGTTTCAATTGTACTTTTTTGTTGATATTTTTAAAACTAAGATTTATAATAACTTTTTGTGGTGTTTTTTATGAACATAAATAAAATTAGCTTCAACTAAACAAATCTTTTAGTACAATTAGGGTAAAAAAGTAAAATTTTTAAAGATTTTTGGTAAAGTTTTAAAAATTCTCAACGCCATCCTCGAAACAAAACCATAACAAGAGAAAAAAACTTTGTTTAAATTTTTTATAGTTTGCTCTTTCTAACATTTACTGTTTCTTTCTATCAATTCTATATCAATTAATGAATAAAAAATGTAGTGTCATAAGGGCTTTAACAATCTTTAATCTTTAATATACAGAATTGTTTTTTTGAAAATCATAGTTTTCTGCGGGTCCAAAAATGACAAATTCTGATCTAAAATTTTTGTTCGATGTCAAATACAACAAAAATAAATCTTATGGTGTTTTCTTTTCTAAAAAATAACAATGCATTATAATTGTGTAATATATTTATCAGGTTACACGCACCCTTACAAAGTGATACATTTTTCTATATTACAATGGAACAAAACAATAGCTACGTTTTACACTCAACACTAATGTGTACTTAGCGTGTTAATATTGAATGCAAAATTTGTACTAACAAGCGATATTCACCACGGTTGTAGCAATTTTTAAAACTAAATTTCCTTTCAATAACGTTAACAACACTTATTTTCAATAATTAAAGTCAGCTGTTGTTAAAAATGTTGCGCCAAAAAAAAAAAAAAAAAATAATTTAATAATTATTTATTATCAAAAAGTAATTTCAATTTTTGGGAATACAAAATTTTAATTTCAAAAGATTTTGTTATTCGTGCTTAATTCCCAGTTTTTATTATTGATAAAAACACTTGAAATTTATTGTTGATGGGATAAGCTATTCCTATGCGCATTTCACTGGTTGCTTAGGCCAGATCATCAGGAAACTTCATCCATAAAGATTTTAGAAAAACTAAAGATATTAAACCAAACAAAACTGTTAAGCGTATAAGACTTATAGCAACAGTTCTACTTGTAATAATATCAAAGCAACCAGTGAAATGCGCATAGGAATAGCTTATCCCATCAACAATAAATTTCAAGTGTTTTTATCAATAATAAAACTGGGAATTAAGCACGAATAACAAAATCTTTTGAAATTAATAATTATTTATTTAATAAAAGTACGAAAAACAAAATGTTTTTATATTCATCACAATATAACCAAAAATCGCAATACAACGAAAACACAAGAAAAAAGTTAATACAAAAATACTTGCTTGCATAAAAAAGGACTTAACACAGATGCAAAAAAGGGTATTATCTCACACTCAATTATAACTGGGGGTAAGAAATGGAACAAATTTGCCATTTATTTTTGCAACATTTTTAGAAAGGAAAACGACAACTACTCACATTTTTGATATTTTTTTAGAATAGAATAAAAACCCGCGCGAATTGTAGTATACATGGAACATTATTGTCACAAAAGAAAACACCATTAATCCGTAGGAAAATACAACATTACCCTATACTTAAAAGTAGGGGTGCGGCGAATATTCGGATTCGGATTCGCTAAAATGTATGCAAATGTTTAAAGCGAATATCTAATGATGGCAATTTTAAGAAAATAAATTGCACCAAACTTCAAAAATATGAAATAAACATAGAAAAGCATCAAAAACGTAATTTAGGAAAACTTCATTTACCAAGTTTATTTTTCCAGCGATTTTAGCTATATTTTTAAACAAACTAATGTATTTTAAAACTAAGTATGTATATATGTATGGAAAGAATGTGCACACCCAGCGTTAAATGTTGAAAGAACCGCAATTACCAGGGTTTTTTGAAAGCCTTTATACTCAATTCTATGCTTTGAAAAAATATGCCTTCTGGACGGTAAAAATTTCTTTTGAAAAGACCTTCAAAAAAATTCATTAAACATTTGCTACTCCATCTTTAAGAAGGGAGAAACGAAGTTGTTTAGTTATATTTTTTCTGTTCTTAGTGACATTCGTTACTCCCTTCCCAGTCAAAACTTCGCCTACAAAATAATGTGTTGAGTAATCAGAAAAACATAAGATCATTACTTACAATTCTACTGAAAAAATCAACGAATTTTACATGGGATGTCCCAAAATGAACACATTCAAAAGTAAGTCATTATTTTTTTACCTACATACATCCAGAAAAAAGTAGTTAAGCAGGCCTGTTCTGATTTGAAATCACAAGAAAGGTGTTCTGGGCATATTATTTTGTGATTTCAAAAAGTTCAGCGTCGTAAAAAACTTTTTGAAATCACTTTGTTATTTTTGAGACTATTGTAAGATGACCGTCATAATAAATTACTTAAATAAAATATGCAATGTGTTGGCTATTCATTTTTTATGCAATAAGCTGATTTATTTACAACAAATCATTTAAAATTAAGAAAATTCGACGACTCTACAAAAACTATATTTGCTTTTGTGACTTCTGTTGTGATTTCAGGTTTGTTTTTTAGTTCAGTTAAAGATCGCTTATTTACTAACAGCTGCATGAAAGCAAAGACTAATATTTATTAAAAATCGAAAAATCTGTAAAGAATAACAGGAAAAAATCGCTTCTTTCGCTTCTATCATGGCTAAAGCTTGCGAAAAATTGCAAACTTGTAAACAAACACTCAAATTTATTTGAAATCGCAAACAAAATGTCGAATAATAATAATAAAAAACAGATGTTTGCAAAATAGCGAAAATTCGCGAAAATTTTTAATAAAAATTTAACAAGCCATAAAGTTGATTAAAAGTCCCTAAAACTATTAGGAATGTCAAAAATTATTTTTAAAAAAAAACAAATTGTCAAAAAATAATATAAAAAGCGTCAAAAAATTAGTTCTTATTTTGAAAAACAATTTTATTGTGTTTGCTTGTGCTTTCGAGAATTGAAAATCTCACCGAAATACACAAAAACTATGTGATTTACAGAACACCACAAAATCACACGTGTGATTTTAAAAGCACATGTGATTTGAAATCACGTGATTTTCAGAACAGGCCTCATAGAAGTTGCTTAAGATGTAGTTATAGAAGAAAGCTACTAAAAAATGAGTTAAATAAGCTGTTTATTTTGAAAAAGTAAGCGAAGTTTTTACTGGGTTTCTTTGGGAAGGGAATGAAGTTGTTCTATTTTTAGATTTCTTTTTTGTCTAGTTACTCTTACTCTTACGCGGATTTTTTTCCATTTTCCTTACCAAGCTTATGTATAAATAGGTACTTTTACGTAATGGTGACTTGGCGTTGCGGATGAACGAGATAATTTTCAAAATTTGTTCCGTTTTATTGATAAAACGAGCATTCCATCGACATACATGATGTTTTTTTTGTATTGTTATACAAAACGCACAAAAAATAAAACCTAATTTTTAAAATATAAATTAATTTAAATTCATTTTCTGTTTTAATTTTAACGCATTTTAACACGTTTACGTATTTTTGGTAACTACCAATTATTAAGGTCGACCGCAACGTTCTTTATGTGTATAACCTTTTAAAAGTCCTGCATCTGAAAGAATTTTAGAATCCCTGTTAGAAGAAGGGAGTGTGGAAGGGTTTCATCCCAATGATCCCCTGTGTAAAAAATAAATATGTAAGTATTGGATGCGGCGAGGTGTGCTTCTGTCTGCTAAATAAGGGATTAAATCTATATTCGCCGGCATCCCTATTTAAAAGCATTGGAATTTAAAAACAGGTGCCGCGATGTGTCGAAAGCTAATGTTTTAATTTCTAACCGTAAATAATAAAATTTTTGGTTTTTCTCTAGATTAAATTTCATTAATTTTCGTTAAATTTCCCCTTTGGCATCTCTAGCTGCAATCTTTCTCTATGAAAATGCCTTGTCTCAAAAAAATTTTACATTACAAAAAGCAGATGAAAATTTTCACTTTTCACTCGTTCATACTTTCATTGATTTCAAAAAATTTATGGCAACCTGGCTGGAATATGGTCCCTTTCAATCAATCTCAAATATTAGTTTGAATCGTTGTCTGCGGATATGTAGATGAAAAAGAGTCATTGCTAGCGATTTTCAATACTTTCATCAGTATATATCAGTATAATCTTACAATCTTAATGCCTTTTCTTTTACTTAAAACAGGCGAGAAGTTAGTTTTACATATAGAAATTAAAAAAAGAAAACAAAACAAAAAAGGGCATTATTTTTTTTAATAACTTCTTGAAAGTAACAATTATGTTGACAGTTTAAATTGAAAGTTTTAACATTTGTTAAGATCTAACTAATTCTTTCTTAAGTTTGTTAATTTTTTTTTATTTGAACAACATTTGAGAACAAAAATTTTATTTTTAACTATACATTTTTTTATCCAAATTTTGTTTTAAAGGATTTCTTTTGCGACCAGTTATAATTTAAAATAACACTAATTTTATTATTTCTTAATAATAAAAAACTCATTTATTTACTTTTATTATATCAAGTGTTATTAACAGGGATTAATAATATTTATTAAACCAAACATTCATTTCATTTCTCTTATCTATATCAAAAATATGGGCTTAATACAAATTTATTTTGTTTGCTAGAAAACAGTTTGTTTGTGTGAAATATTTAAGGCTTAAATAAGGATCTTTTTATTTTTATTATCTTTCTTCCATTTAAGTCACATAAATTTTACTAAATTGTCATTAGGGAATCGATAGTGTCACAGTAGCACAACTTCAAAAGAGAATTCCAAGGAATTTGTCGAAATATCAAAAAGATGTGTCGCCCAAAGGAACGCACAGAAAAATAAAACGGTACTAAAAACCAAATAACAATGAAACAAGCAACAACAAAAAACACATAAATAAAAATACAAAAAATGCAAATAAAAAGGAACGATAGGAGTAAAAATACCAACACAACAAAACATCAGGAATACAGCATTTATGTATAAATGTGTCAAAGAACATTTACTTGAACTACAAGTTCTATACAGTGTAATGCATTAAACACATTCGAGACAGCAGGCTACATGAACACTACAAATGCTGCTGGCTGAAATTTAGTCGTGTAGTCAGCTACTGAATTATGTTGAAGACGGCAGCTACAATTGATAAAATACAAACAGCTGTTTTTGTTTATTATGTCTTTATATTTCAGTGGTGCTACAATTTTTTTTTTTTTTCACTTTTATAAAATGGAAAAACATGCATAATTACAAACTCTTATAAAAACTTAATTTAAGATTATCAACAAATGAATTTATTAAAAAAAAATTTAAATATTTTAATTTTGTTGTTTTTGTAACTAATAAACAATATAATTTTAACGGCAGATTAAACAAAAAATACATATAAAATGCTTTTAAAATTAAAAAAAATTTTTCCGTCAACACACGTGGTATAGTTCGTAAAAGTTTCAGAACACTTTGGGTGTGTACGTAAATGCATAAAAACTATGTATCACTGCTGCAGTGATGCAAAATGCTGTTGCTGATGCGTGATTGCCAGTTGCAGTTGTGTTGCTGATACTTTGCACAACAGCTTCGCAAAGTTTGAATATTTGAAATTTCAAAAGCTTAATAAGAAAACATTAACTAATAATAAAAATGGTTTTTACAATAAAGATGACAAATTTAATTGAAAATATTGAACCAAAAAGTAACAGTTTTCTTAAAAATGGCAAGAAAATTAAACGATTTCTTTTTTGTGTACGAACATTAAACTTTACTTCTGCGCAACTGATACCCAACAACTGCATTTACGAACGAACCCTTTATCAATTACTTTTTAGGTAAAAACTGGATCTAAGAAGTATTGGTATTATAAGAAACAACTTCGAAATATCATTCTTATGATGTACTAAAAATTCCGATTTATTAGCCCGTTAAGAGCCAATTTCAAAAATATATATTTCTTGAAAGATTTTTATACAAAACTTAAAATTTTGTTAATATATGTTAAGGGAAGAACACTTCACGCTTTTAAATGCCATATTTTTAGTAACTTCATCATATAAAATTATAAATTTATTAAGCTTTAAAAAATTATATTTTGAAAAATTACTCAATTTATTTAAAAGTTTGAGAAAAAAAATATACATCTAGTAATAATTTATGTACATGTTACATATTTAATTATTGTAATATGTACATAATTAATAAGTATTCCGCAACGCCGAAAACCCGCTATACAGAAAAACTTTATTAAACAAATATCTAAGCTTCGTACAGACGATGGTCAGATCTTACAATATTGTAAGCAGGCGTTGCCAACAGCAATATTTTTCTGACAATGGTGCGATTGTCAGATGCATTAATTTTGCACTTCTGCAAATACAAATGAGCTTACAATGTTCACACAGTTGTAAGACATTTTAGCCAATTTTAATGCAACTTAAGCAACGCTGCTTACCAATATTGTAAGATCTGACCATCGCCTGCACGAAGCTTAATGCTTTAATAATTATTGGTATATCGACAAAATTAAAAGATAAGGCCGAAGTATGAATATAAGAAATTACCTCTTAATTGGTTAATCGGTATGTTTCAAATATCATGTGAAACACACTTTGAAGCATTTTCTAAAGATTATCATATTTTTTAGATTCATTTTATACCTAAAGAGATATGGATAAAGTTAATACCTATAACTCCCAAACTAATAGCGTTGGAGCGAAAAACCTCTTCCTATAGAACTTCTTTCAAGGATACTAAAAAATTATTTAAATATCAATTTGGTGTTAAGCCGAGTTAATATTCTTATTTCAAGCCGATTCTTTTCTGTTAAACAAAAAAAATGTTAAGCACTTATTCTTAAAATATTTTTTTATATTAGCATCACTTTTTCTGTTTTGTGGTGGACAAAAATAGAAATTAGTTTAATTTGACTACAACGACAAAATAAGCACAGACAACAACCTGCAGCCATGTAGTCGTGTCGTCGTCAAAATAATCAGTTTCATAAACACACATGCTATTTTTGACATATTGAAGTCGGTAGCCTGTTGTCTCGAATGTGTTTAAAGCATAAAGTGACTTTGTTGTAAGAAAGTGTTTGTATGTGTGTGTGTGTGTGTGTGTGTATGTGTGTTAAAAAGCAAGCGTGAGCGTCTCATGTTTTTATTTGTTGTCCACCGCATTTAACAATAATACCAGGGGCATACCGAAACATAAACATTTACAAATTATCACAAAAGACTATTTAAATAACAGCGACCGCACAAATATTCAAGCCATCAACGACAATGAAAATCCAAGAAAAAAACTTGTAAAAAGAGTGGAAAATCTGATATGACTCTTAGATAGATTTTGAGACAGACTAAACGACAGATAAACTGACACTTGAACACAGTAACAGACAACCGGGGGAAAAATATAAGATTTTTACTACTTAAATTACTTAACATTAGTGCGACTACAATTGGAGGACATTTGTCAAAAAAGCAGCGCATTTAATAGGAAAAGGGCTTTTGATCCCAGCTACAATTGCCGGTAACATTGAATGTTGCAAAGAAAATATGTAAGTCTTTAAATGCACAACATGCAGCAGAAACTATCACAATGGAAAACAAGAAAAACTGCCAGTAATAATGCATCAAAACACACACACATGCAAACTATTCACTGTATATATAGACATATATAAGTGTATATATATATATATTAGAGGAACTTCGTACTGATGTATGTGGTAAAGGCCATTACTAGGTTCTAAGTAAGGAAATTATTTAAACTGCAGCAAATCGCTATTGTTCTTAAAATACTTGGTGTTCATACTAGTTAGCACTTTTTTCCCAACACAAAAACATATTTCATTTCACAACTACAATCATATCGTGTACTAGAAAAGGCTGTAACATGGCTGGTGCAGTTGTTTAGACCGCATGTTGCGCTTATTGGCAAACAGTCTATGTAGAACTACAACCAAATGTGCCCTTCATATCAGCTTGTGTACGCTACAAAACTCTACCGTATATCTACTGTATAACTGTTGCCTCAAACAATGAACCGAAGGTTTTTGTTGTGCCTTTTCCAGTTTTGCTTTTTGTTTCTTTTAAACCGCAAAAAATCATTTGTTCATTGATCAGCTACTCATACTACCTTCTGTTTAGTAATTTATTTTATTGTTGTTGCTCTTCTTATGCTTATGGGATTTCTTTTATTGTATTTTGGCAACGAGTTCTTAAGAATACCAGCAGATGAATGCAATTTACTTCTAATAGTCTTAGCCGTAGCTATAGTTGTTGTAGAAGTCATAGTTAAAGTTCTATTGCAGTGTTTAATGTTAATGGTTTTATGTAGTTGTTGTTATAACAACAACACGAGGGTAAAATATATTTTGATGTTTATGGTTTTGTTTGTTGCCAATTAATCCGCCTACAAACAGTGATTTGCAGAAAAAAGGAGCAAAAAACAATAAAAACAAAATCTATTTATGGACGTCAGTAGATATTTGGTTAAGGTTCTTTCTTTGGTTTGAAAAAAAGGATTTTTTCGATAAATATTAATTTAGCAAAAAAGATTTATGTATGTATGTAAAGGGTTATCCGTTTTGCGGTTTCAAAAGTAAACATAAATAAAACACATATAAAATGATATTTCTTTTTTATTATAAAGTTTGACGGTTGACATTATGTGTGAAACACTATATCATTTAAATGACCACCACTCGAAGTGTTGCAAGCATACTACAAAAATGGTGATTCTGGCACAGCCACATATCGTGCTTTAAGAGGAGATTATGGTTTACATAATCGTCCAACTACGCAAGCAATTGGCAAAATTGTGAAGAAATTTTAAGAGACGGGAGCGGTTACAGATATTCTAAGGCCAGTGCATCATCGTTTCGCTCGTTCCGCTGAAAATATCGCTGCTGTAAGTGAAAGTATTGCCGAAGACCCGAATGTGTCGATTCCTCGTCGTTCTCAGGAATTAGGACTGCATGGTCGTATGATAACCGACTTTTTTTTGCCTGCTATTAAAGAATACGACTTGGAGAATAAGTGGTTTAAACAAGATGGTGCCACATGCCACACAACTCGAGCAAATATGGCTTTATTGCAAGAGACATTTCCTGGCCGTGTAATTTCTCGTCGTGGCGACATCAACTGGTCACCAAGATCATGCGATTTGACACCATTAGACTTTTTTAACTCTTGAGCACTTAAGAACCAACATTCGTCAAGTTATGGCTGAGATACCGCCCAATATGTGTCAAAAAGTGCTTCAAAATTACCTCAAAAGAATCAATGCTTGCAACACTTCGCGTGGTGGTCATTTAAATGATATAGTGTTTCACACAGAATGTCAACCGTCAAACTTTATAATAAAAAAGAAATATCATGAAAAAAAAATCTTATATGTGTTTTATTTACGTTTACTTTTGAAACCGCAAAATGGATAACCCGTTATATTTAAAATTCAAAAGACTTAAGAAACATGCATATTTGTTTACATTTGTTTCGTTGTCCAAAAAAAAAACTTAAGAAACAAACACGTTAAATTGTATTTGTTTCGTTTGTTTACAAATAAACAAAAAAAACTTAAGATACAAATTTAAAATTAATTGCAATCTTTTGTTAATTATAAAATTCTAGCTGACACGGCAAACGTTGTTATGCCATATAACTTATTTCTAGTGGAAGCATGAGGAAGGAAGCGTTTTACACCATGATCGGCGATGAAGAAAAAACAATTGCCATTTATGTATTTTTTATCCTGAAATATGAAAATCAAACAGAGATAATCAATTTTCATTACAAAGAGCGCTTGCGTGTACGATATTTTTTGTTAATTCGTCTTTAGCCAACACAAATAAGCCCGATGGCTTGCCGACGCGAGAACATGCCACGTATAATTGTCCGTGCCTGGTGTGCCCAAATCTAAGCCGCAAACAGACATCGTTTGGCCTTGCGACTTATTGACTTATTGATGTCAGTGCAAATGCCAATCTTAAAGGAAATTGAACGCGTTTGATTTTAATTGGCAGCAAAACATTTTCGTCTCGAAATTAACCATTCAAAATAGTAACGTTTCTGATCAATTTTTAACCAACCAATCGTGTGCCATTGCCGTGGTGGGCTCGAATTCCGAGGTAAAACAATCGGAGAAAAAAATTTTTTTAAAAAAATACATCAAATTTTCAAGAGAATCGGTTAATTAATTAAGAAGGTATGGGAGGGGGTGCTTTTACACTTTTTGCTTTATTCAATGCCGTAAATGTTAAAATTTATAGCCTTTAGTTCCTTCAAGAATTGAAACTTTCATCGGATAATTAATAAAGAAGACATAGGTAGAGGGAGCTTTTACCCATTTGGCCCTATTTTACGCCCTAAATGTTAAAGTTCCTTTAGATGTTACAGTGTGATTAGTTAAGAAGATATAGGGAGGGAAAGCTTTTACCCCTCTTGCCCTATTTCAAGCCCTTAAATAAAAAAAAATAATAGGCTACAGTTCCTTCCAGATTTTACACTATTTGCCTGCCAAATTTCAAGAAAATCGGTTGATTAGTTAAAAAGATATAGGGAGGGGGAGCTTTTACCCGTTTTGGCCTATTTGACGCTCTCTAGCGATATGAAATATATGTTACGACCTATTTCGAATGTTATTGTACACATAAGGCATTACGATACATGGGTTGGTAAACATAATATGGAAAATGGTGACCAAGCACCAGATTGACTATTGATTGAGGCCTCTGGAAGTATATTTCTTGTGAAAATGTTTTCTGCCTTTTATGAAGATTGGGGGAATTTTATGTTCCGTTGAAGAGATACTTTCGGGAATCAGATTAACGGATCGTCCCAATAGGTTCTGTTGCTACTCAACATAAAGGAAAATGGATGTTGATATTTGTATGAAATATATTGGAAAATCTAAATGCTATATCTCTGGAACCACTGGGCCGATTTGGTGCAAACTTCACATAAACAATCTACAAACTATCCCCAACGTACCCTGAAATTCGTCGACCCCTTTTTTGCAGTAAGTGCTGACATCGAAGTGTACACTTCTCTTTGTTTATATAGATTTTAAAAAAAATTATTCAGGGTTTCATTTAAATCATACCTGTACTGAAAATCGATTTTTAAACGAAATTTGGTTTTTGTATCTTTAAAAATTGATTTCTAATACAATTTCCTTTAAATATTAGTTTATATGCTTTTTTTTATATTTATGAATAACAATGGTTTCTAAAGGTGCAGTGAATTTCAAGTGATTTTAAAATCCATTTCAGCATTATTTTTTAAATTTTTTGTTTAAAATACAGTTCAATTAACATATCGCTGTTACCTTCAGCTGTGCATGTCCAATTAAACAAAGTTTACCGGAAGGAGAAAAAAACTTTATAAAATGCTTTAGTTCTCAAAATACACTTAAAATCTGTTGTGTTTGATTTTGATTTATCATATATTACTTATAAAAGTTTACAACTAACAAAAAATAATTTTTTGTTGTCAAATTTAATACTAAAAGGAGACTTACCAATTTGTTTATAACATTGTTGGACTTAAAACTTTAACGTTTCATTGCAAAACAACAAATAGGACCTAGGAAATCGTATATTTTACTTAATTGTACTGAATTAAAAAACTGAATTTTTAAAAATAAGGACTTAGCTCCTTTACAACTGAAGGTAATGATATTTAAATTGAACTGTATTTTGAACAAAAAAATTAAGAAATAACGAGGAACTGGATTTTAAAGTCACTCGAAATTCATCACACCTTTAAAAACGATCGCATTTCATCACATACCATCAACGATTGTTTTTTTTTATAAACATTAAAAAAGTTATTAATATAAATTTTGTTTAGGAATCCATATTATTTAATAGCGTTTTTCTTCTCGTTTCATTGGCGAAAAGTACTGAAAAAAAACACAAAATAATAATAACTTATTTCCCACTATCCAATCACAAATGTCGGGATTATACCTGCCCTGTTTCTTGTTTTTGTTAGTATTTCCGGTTATTTTTTAATGATGATTAAACCAAAAGAATGTCATACAAATAAATGCTGAGAAAAAATATTCCTTCTTACCAAATATCTACAACAGCCTCCCTACAATGTTGATAGTTCTGTTTTCTTGTAATTAATAAAGATTTTTCTGGGAATTTAGCTTAGACTCATTTACTAGTTAAAGTCATTTTTTATTTATTAAATGTTGATTAAAACAAAAAAAATTATAATAAAACAAAGAAACAATGTTAAATATTTTAACATTTCTTTAGAACTACTTATCTGTAAATAAATGCATAATAAATCCTTCTTTAGCAAACACAATTTAAGCAATTCGCTGGCAACAGTGCACTAAGACCCCTGTCCGATTTTTGGCACTTACTCTAGCGCAACTCTGTACCGAGTTCGTTTCTTTAATGCGGTCAAAAATTAGCTCATAACTCGCTTTTTTTTAGATCTTTCTTCTCAAAAATCACAGCCATTCTTGAAATGTCCCAACCATTAAATAGTCCCGGGTCTATCTCTCTGAAGGTTTCTAGTTCCAGTGACACTACATAGGACTCAGAACAACAGTATAGCTAAGCCATCCATTTGGAGACTTGATTTGTCCTGTTGTCTAGCCTTTAAAAATATATCATCGGATATGCCAACAAACAACTTCACCCAAACTTCAACTTTTGCTGATGATACAGCTTTTCTAAGCGTACACGTTACTAACAGGATCATATATTTCAACTAGAAATGTGGCAAAAACAATGAAAGATAAAAGTCAACGAGAAAAATGTGTACATATGAAATTTACTTTGCGTCGGAATCCATGCTCCCCTATTAAAATTAATAACCAAATAAGACCTCAACACTCTCATGTAAAATATCTCTGTTAACATCTTCATTGGGGTTTAAGGTAAAAATGCCATTTAGAAGCAAAGTTAACTCAAATGAAACTAAAAACAATTCAAATTAATTGGCTTATTGGAAGAAATTCTTTCCCTAGTCCCAAACGCAAACTTCTACTTTACAACTGTGGTGCTACGGTATTCAACTATAGTGCACGGCCTCGGCCTCTTATATCGAAAAATTCAAAGGCGCCAAAATAAACTTCTTCGAATAATCCTACACAGAAAAAATTATTGCCGAATTATTTTCAAACAAACGCTTGTTTGAAAATTTTTTTAATTTCTATAAATTTTTTTACTGATTCAATCAATATTTTTGTTTGATTTTTATTTAACCAACAAAAATGTGGACAACTCTTCAAAAATATAATAAACGCGTTATTGGTGTCAAGTTTTCATAATTTTGTATGAAATATTTAACGCTCTTTAATGTTGTCGTCTTTTTGTATTTTTTTATTTGATCGTAAGCAACACTTCTTTATGTGAAATATAAAAACAACAACAAAAAACACACACAGTCTATTTTTGGACGCTTTAAAAAAGTGCAACTATAAGAAAAACAATAGCAGAAACAACATTATAAGAAACAAAATCCCGTATTCAATTTTTTAAAACTGTTTGGTTAAATACATCAAATACGACAATAAAATGATGACGATAAACATGTCGAGTCGGTCTGCTGCCAAGGAAAGCATACAGCAACAGTGAGTGAAGAAGAAAAAAAGTATTGTGTGTATAAATTATTCCAACAAAAAAATGTGTCTCAAAGCCAGGCGCCGCACACTGGTTCATATTTTGAGAAGGCGGCCAAAATTATTTTTTTTTTTGTTCTCCGATTTTAAAATTTTTTTATTCATGTGAAAGTAAATACTAGTGAACCTCGGGAGCCAAAAAATTAAAACCCTATTTCAACTATTTCATTGAGAACAGGGTGGTCCGAAATGGACTTTCTCAATATTTGGTTATAGTTTTGAATTTCTGAGTCAATTTTTGAAGTTGAAATGCTCATAACTTTTTTGTTTTTTAAGATTTTTTGACAGAATAAGTTTTGTGTATTAGTTTATTTTATTAGCTATACGTGGTTTAAAGCATTAAACTCTGCGACCTCTAGAACTTTTTAATTTTTTTTTTTTTTTTTATGTCAAAATTTCCCGGAAATTTCCTACTTTATAGAGCATAAGTCCTGAGCGTCAAAATGCGTCAAAAAAAAACCTATACTCTCTTGTAGTCCAGAATCTAACCTACATTTCTATACCCCATTGTACGCACGTCTGGATACGACCTTGCGAACTACAGCAATTTCTGTGACCCAAGGTAAGATATTCGGTTCAAAAAATAAGTCCTGCAAGGAAAAATTACTGAAATTAAAGAAGGTGAATCTTAAAGAATTTTCGACAAATAAAGCAGTTCAGGCCACATAAATTATCTAGCACGTCAGGTTATCAATTAATTTGGAGAAGGTAAAGGTATTGCCATTGTTATGAACTTATTGTGGGTGAACGGATGCTGCAAAACGAATAGGCGACATAAATAGACTACCACGTTAGATTTCTGAGTAAGTTAAAAGGTTAAACATAAGTAAATAGCCACAACATAAACTACATAGTTTAATTACCTGAAAATTGCAAATTAATTTAAAAAAAATGGAAGAACAGGTAAATGGTCAAAAAACTAGCACGCAGTTATATTTTACGTGAAAATTACCTACATGTTACCTGTTAATTTATTGCCGGTATGTTATCCTTTTAAAAAGTGTGAAAACAGGGGTTTTTTATGTTTCAAAGAAATGCTAATAAAAGATTAAATTTGTATTTAAAAAAGGGTTTTTATGTTTTAAAGAAGTAGTAACAAAAGATCATTTAAAAAAACTTCTATCAAGAGTATAAAAGTGCATGCATTCATAATTTTACCTTCATTATTGTTTAAACAATGGCTAAGTTCAGTTATAAAGTTCTCGCAGATATATATTTTCAACAGAAAGATGAAAAAGATTTTGTGTTACACATAATGAATAATCCATTTTTTAAATTATGCAACGAACAAGAAATCAAAATTCATAAGATAAAAATTAAAAATTTTTCATTAACATTAAGAAAACGGTACCTGAAATGTTCTAGAAACAAGAAAAAGTTTTATTTACACAACGAAAAATGGCTAACAAATGATCTGATTTTTAAGAAGCTGTCAATAACCGCTAAGGAAACTGGAAAAGTGGGTCGGCCCGCAAAACAAATTGACAATTGCAGTGAAAGATCACGAAGACGCAAGCTAGCAAATATCAATGAAGAAATTTCTCATAGTATGATAAAGGATTCATTTCTGCATCAAATTCAACCAACGCAAAATAAGAAAACAAAAATTGCAATAATTGAAAAAATAGTGGAAGCGAGCCCTAAACGCACAAAGAGGATTTTAAAAAGTATGCCTACACCAACTGAAGAAATGAAATTTACTCCAGAAGAAGCATTTGCACTATTTTTGGATTTAAAACTGACAAAAAATCAGTATACAGAACTGCGAAAGCGAACCAATGAAAAAAACTGTGGAATCTTTCCAGCATATCGAGATTTAGTTTCTGTCAAAAAAGAGTGCTTACCTTCACAAACGGCTATTAGTGTAACTTCAAGTTCAGCAGAAGTAAAATTGCAGGCTCTTCTCGAACACACTGCAGAACGATTATTAAATACACTTGATGCTGACTGTTTAAAAAAACTTAAAAATTGCAGCATCACTTTATTTTCTAAATGGGGATGTGATGGAAGCTCTGGTCAGAAACAATACAAGCAATGTAATTCAGAAAACTCATCTGATGCCAACTTATTCATGGTATCTTTAGTTCCATTACGTTTAAGAAAAACTTATATTGGCTTAGAGCCGTCAACCAGTAGAGTTACAGAAATGGATGTATGGAAAAATGAAATTCCCTCTTCAACAAAGTATTGCAGACCAATAAAGTTTGTTTACAAAAAGGAAACTAAAGATGTCATAACTGAAGAAGTTCGAAAAATAAAAGATCAAATTAAAGAACTTCAACCGGCAATATTTAAATTTGATGACCAATGCATTGAAATTAATTTTCAAATGTTCCTTACAATGATCGATGGAAAAGTTGCTCAAGCATTAACCGAAACAAAGTCTTCGTCAAGCTGTACCATATGCCAAAAGACATCAAGTCAATTAAGCCAACCCCCATCACAAGACAATAGTTTCAATGAAGCATACGAATTTGGAATGTCCCCTCTTCATACCAGAATTCGTTTTATGGAGCATATTCTTAAATTGGGTTATGATTTGGAATTTGGCCCGTTAGGCGAAACAGTGAGAAAAAAACAAAGAAAATGTGGAAAAAAGGAAACAAACAAAAAAACAAATTCAAGAAAAATACCTTCACCTAGGCCTTATAATTGATCAGCCAAAACAAGGAGAAGGAAATTCAAATGATGGAAACACTGCAAGGAGATTCTTTTCCGATCCAGAAACTGCAGCATCTATCACAGGAGTACATTTTGAATTAATAAGACGATTCCAGATCATTTTACAAGTTATATCATGTAGCAGAAAGATAAATGCAAAAAAATTTGGGCAGTATGCAAATGAAACAGCAATTCTTTATAACAAAAAATACTCTTGGAGACATATGCCAACCACAGTTCATAAAATTTTATATCATGGGGAACAAATAGTTCAACACAATATGCTACCAATTGGAGATCTATCTGAAGAAGCGCAAGAAAAAAGGAACAAAGACTACAGATTCTTCCGCGAGCATAACACAAGAAAAATGTCCAGATGTTGTACTAATGAAGATCTTATTACTATTTTGTTGTGCACATCAGATCCATATATGTCCAGTATTCGACAAAAATGGAAATCAACCTCAATCGAATTAGAGGAAGAAGCTAAACAACTTCTCGAAAATGAAACCCAAAGCTATTTAGAAGAAATTTTTACTAATATTGTTTAATTTAAAATTGTTTATAGATTATAATTTGTTTTTGTTTTAAGTATATATTTGTATTAATGTATAAAAATAAAATACACATACATCTCTAACCAAAAATAAAAGTTGAATTACCTAAAATGTTATCGATAGCCAATAATGCTATTTGGGAATTTTTTAAAATATTCCTTTTCAGTTTTATCCTTATAACAACTCGTCTTTCCTAAAAACGCCAACCTTTGGCCCCTGTGAATATTGGGACTAAAAAATTTACAGGGGCCAAATATTGGCATTTTCTGACAGGATCTAAGTTATACAATAAAAAATAAGTATCAGTTGTAAAATACAAGAGAAATAATCATAAATTATAAAAAAATCATATTTGAAATATTCAACTTTTACACCGAAATTCAACAAAAAAATGAAAATGCATTTTGAACTCCCCATAACTTTTGCTCCTATCAGTCGAATTTTACGTTTTATAGCGCAAATTAAAGCCTAACATCGCACCTATCGAGCAAAAAAAATCGCATAAAAAAATACCGATCCAGTCAAAAGTTATGGAATTTTGACCGCCTTCTCGTAAAATTTCCCACTGTGCGCCGGCCGCTCTGCTCTGCTTTGCCTTTACCTTCTACAGTGCTTGCTTGTGTGCGCGTGCGTCATTGCTTGTGCAAAAAAAAACTTTTTTGTTTTTGTTATACCTATGATTTTCAGTAAACTATTTGTTTGATTCAGTTAAATTATTTGTTTGAAAAAATCAGTGTTTTTTTTTCAATAAACGAAATGCAAATAAATTGTTTGAATATGCAAATTTGTTTGTAGGACCGATTTCAGACAAAAAATGTTTTGATTCTACAAATTTTTTGTTTGAATTGGAAAAATAATTTTTTCTGTGTAACCGCCACTTGCTATGTCAAAATCTCAAATATTCACAAGAATCTCAATGTGCCATTATTAAAAACTATGATTAGGAAATATTCGGTAAAATATTTAAGATGGCTTGAACTCTACCCAAATCCTCTAGCTCGAAATATTCTAAGTGTTGATGGCCACACTTGCTTAAGCTAAAGCTCAAACGCTAAAAATCTATAATGTTGATTTAGCGATTTTTGGCTACGAATGCAATTCTGCAACGTGCATTGCTAAATTTGGCAATTCGGCGAAATTTTAGCTTTTAATGTCATCGCTAAACTATTTAGATTTTGTATACTCTAAGGCATTTAAGCAATCGTGATTTATCTTTAGCTAAGCGAATTACAGTATACCGCTTCAGATCATACATTTTTCTTAAACACTGTAAACGGAAATACTTAATACTTGTATAATAAATTCATTTACCTCATGTTAAGTATTTCAAAATAAAATCATATGCAAAGCGATTAAAACGAGTTCAGTTTTGAATATGTTACTTTAACAATACTAATACAGTTACAATAAAAAAAAAAAACACAAATACATAGAAAATAATAAATTATATGCTCTTTATCGTATGTAAAATAATTTAGTATATTCCAAAACATAAACTTGCAGTATAAAAGCTTCCAGACCCGAAATAAGCTGATGAAAAAAATTAACATATTTCAAATATTTTGTAAAGCTTCACACACTCATAATCAGTGTTGCCACGACCAAAAAAAAATTAAAAACCAAAATGTTAAAATAAAGTAACGAAACACAATAAAAAGTAACCAAAATATTTATGTATCTTTGGCTTTTCTAAAATTTTTTGGGAGAATGTTTCCTGATGATCTGGCCTAAGCAACCAGTGAAATGCGCATAGAAGCTTATCCTCCAACAATAAATTGGGAATTTAGCACGACGAACAAAACCTTATTTATTAAAAATAAAAAAGTTTACCATAGTATGAGTGAATTGGTTAAAAAGTTTAAGGGTTTTTAAGCTTCCCAGCAAAAACTTGGTAATGACTTGCAATTACTGAACAATTTACTTTTCAATGCCTACTTCATACCATCTGCATTACATAGAAGTAGTTTAGTAATGGCTGGCATATTATCTAATACATAAGTACTTGTTTATGAGTTGACAATTTGTAATAAATTTGAATATGAAAAATTTAAATACCTAAGTGATTTTGATATATATTTTAATATTAAAAACTTGTTTAAAAACTTGGTATTGTGGTATCAACCAAACGATATTATAACGATATCGTCTAGGTGACATAAATTGTAACATATGATATCGATATTGTATCATAAACTTAATGACTTACTAAACTCCCTATTTGAAAGCGAATGTGGCAATGACTTATTTAACTCCCTTTTTGTAAGCGAGGGTGGTAAGTACTTGCCTCCAATGACATCACCGTGTTAAAATAATAAGTTAAAATGTCAATGTAGTGAAAAGTAGTTATATTAGCTTTTTAACGCACTACTTTGCAATGTAAGTTTTTGCTGGGTAGAAGTGCAAATCTTAATCGTGTTAAAAAAAAATAACAAAAATGGAAAAAACACATTAAAAAAAGTAACCAATTTTGATTAAAAGTAACCAAAACGGCAACGCTGCTCATAATGAATACAAAATGAGTAGAAAAATAAAATCGTCAATAAAAAAAGTAATCGAATGAAAACAAAGAATATCGAATTAATAAAATGAATGTTATTTTATAGTGGCGTCTGAAGCAGCAGCAGATCAACGAAACTCATCTCAGCTTTATGATGATCATAATAATGCAGAATCTACTGATGATGAACATGATAATTATGATCTTGCATTATAATTTTATTTCTTTTTGTCATGGTGATCGGCATTAAAGCTTTATTAAGCTTTCGTTCGATTCGTTTGGCATACAACTTATAATCGGCTGCCATTTATTAATGCTTATTTAGGATTTTAATATTGTTTTCTTTTTTTGCTGTTTTGTTGTTGTTGTTGTTCTTCTGTTTTGCCTCCATGATGATTTTTTATTTACGTTGTATGTATTGTGGGAACTGAACTATTATACAAGTTAAATTTAAAGTTTTCTTCTATATAGTATAGTTGGATGTTAGTATAAAGCACAATGAAGTAAATTATGGGCAGAGCTTTAAAAGAGTAAGAGATTTGATTAAAGTTGTGGCTTAAAGGCCCAACTATAATATATGTATAAGCTGGCTCAAAAATTAACTAAAAGCCTCTCAAAAGCATTTAAAAAAACAAAAATAAAACGGAAGTGCGATCTGTTTCGCACTTTGCTTAAGCAAATGCCAGTTTCGTAAAATTAACCAAGATGTTTTCTAGGTTCAATATGGTTCGACAAATACGAATCACATGTATTCGCACAGTTGCTTAAGCCAACTTAAGCATGTTATAGTTGGGCCTTAATGCTTTTTTTTGCGAATAAAATTTGTCTGTTTATTTCTAGCATATGCATTGATTTAAAGTGGTTTTCCGGAGATTGCGCCGTGGGATTTTCCGGAAATTTATGTCTATACGTATAGAGAAATTTCAGTGTATTTATCAAAAATAAAAATTGGAAACTTAGCACGTTATAGAGAAATTTTATTAATAAAAAACCTTTGAAAATTAGAGACATTTTCCAATTTTCTAAAAATAAAAAAAATTACGTGCTTAAAACGACTGCGACCAGAAGTTTCGCCTTGCTTAATTTTATTGCCTAATTTCGATTTTTTCCAAACCGTGTTTAAGTTACGCGAATAAATATTGTGCAACATCCTCCATTTAGGAAATAACGGTATATCTCGAAAACAAGAGCTAACCTAAACAAAAAAAAAAAAAAAAAAAAAAAAAAAAAAAAGAAACGGTAAGCACCACTTGATTCAGCGTACGCGAATTAGGTGAACCCGCCGGGTGCCCGCTTGTTAGTTTTTTCAACTAGCACAATGCAGTTAGTTAAATTTTTCTTTAAGAAGAGATATTAAGTTGTCATTAATCCAATGAATTATTTGAACGAAATTACGAAACTCAATTTCGTAGTGTTAATGAAATTGCTTTATTTAATTTGTTAAATTTCATTACCGTAATGAATTTTTTCATTGGATTAAGGAAAACAATTAATGAAAATGATTTATTAGATTTTTGAAGCATAAAATTTTCAGTTTATAACGAGATATAAAAAATAACTTCCTGCAGCATATATTGGCATTTAACCGGCAACTCTTACATTGATCGACCCGGCCTGGCAAATTTCACCAAGCGCAGTTAAAACTAATTATTACTTTAACTTCCAGTTGACTATCATTATGGCTTTGGTTGTTTCCAAAATTCCAATTTCTACTTTCTGGAAATAGTTCCAAATATATTGGAGCGATTGCGATTGTAAAAAAATGCGTGTCTCTGCGTCCGAAAATTCTATTTCTTTCAAACGTGTAGCGAATAATTTCAAATTCTGTTCTACCAATTTAAATTCATGATGTAAATTTTTAAGTGCGCATCGACTAATATTTTAATATTTGTATCACCTGTAGAATTAAAACTCAGATTTAAATCTTCTTCTTCATAATCTATTAATGCTTGAGGTTTTTGCTTTGGGAATGGAGATCAATTGATTTATATCCGGATAAATAATATAGCTTATTGGCTAAGTACCGAAAATAAAATTTACAAGATTCCAAAAAGATTTGGATCAATTTTCAACAGACCGCAAACAAACTAAGAGTTATCAAGTGAATATCTACACATTTTAATATACAATGGTTTTTAGAAATTTCAGAAGTTCTTAAAACAACAAAAGTGGGACTTCATAAACTCGGTGTTGCAATGTAACACTAAAAGGCATAGAATTCATAGACAACTTTTCTAAAAGCAGTGCCTTAAGTGCACTATTCAATGGTAACCGTCTTCAGTGCACAAAGGCTGCAAAATTTGTGCAATGTTTTTATTTGTGATTCTTTGCCAACGCATTCGTTTTCAGTGGTGCTTTGCAACGTTGCATTTATGAAGTCATCTAGTGTCATAAAATAAGGTTCATAAAAAAAGTGTTTATGAAAATTAAAATCGTTATTTCTTAATCTTTTGTCCGACCTTAACAATTTTACACTTACTACGTTCGGAACAAAATATTCTTTAAGATGCGTGTTAAAAAAAATATTAATATTTTTTTTTGCGTACATCTCGAAATCGCTTCTTGCGACAAATAACAAATAAAAAATATCTTAATTTTGAGGTTAATTTTTGTTTTGTGGGTGTTATAGTTAAACACTAAATGTTACAGGCTCTCGTGTAACCGCATTGGACTTTAGACAGCTTTTGGCTACAATTTTATCTCCTAAGAAGATAACTTTAAAAATGTTACCAATACAATTACAAATTAATTAACTTAATTTACGGAGCAGTATTAACCTAGACTTTCAGCCTGGGAAATTATCCTTTTAAAATACTGCCCATAGTAATCGTATACATATGGTTAATGGCCTGGTTTCGTCTGTGGCCATGGCTGTCTATATACATACATATTTTCTTAAAATTAAAGTATAAAAAACATCAGAAACTTACTAAAATTCTCCACAAAGATGTTACCGAAGATGATTATGATGCTGCAGCTTCTGATCTTTTTATACATACATACTACATGCGTATATAACAAATTATACGACTCTCCCCTCATAGCATTAGGCCTAAAAACATCAAATTTATTATTGAGTGTATGTGATTGCCCATGTGTGCTGTTTGTATTCTGTTGTATTGTATTCATTCACAAAAGTGTGCCTTTGGGCAGCTCCGCCCCACATACACACTCAGTTAAACATATACTATAGAAGACACACACATACATTTGCAATGGCGTTTAATGGGTCTCGTTTTAAGTGTGAGAGAACACTTAAAGTGGCGTCCAAGTATAAATTGTGATGATAATGAAGCAAATATTGATGATCATTCATGATTATATATTTACAAAATAGATATTGGATACATTCATGAATTCATTTTGTACTGAGATGTGTTTTTCTATTAGGAGGGCTCTAGGGTTTAAGTGGAGTAAAATAAGTGTTGGAAGATTAAATAAAAATCACTTCCTTTTTTGGAATCTAATAGTCTTAAAGAAATGTATATGATAAATAAAACTTAGCTCTGTCAACGGGTTCTTGTTGTGAAAAACCCTGAGCCCACACGACTTCCTATGCCATCGAAGTTTATGGATCTGGTATAAACGACCTGATTATTATTCAATCAAAAGATGTTGTACATGAGTAAGGTAAAGAGTTTTAGCCGTATATTTCTTAAAACATTTTGAACCACCCTATTACAACAATATGAGTGTGATGGTGCATGCTTAATACCCTGCAGAAAACCTGGGATCTAACGTTTTCAAGTCGCTAATTTTGTCAATTGTTTTGTTGATTTTTTCAAAATACTGTCAACAAGGTGTCTACACTAGACTATAACTATTAAATTAACAAGATTTGGATTGTTGTGCTTAATTCCCAATTTTGATTCCTGGATAAAAGCACGTAAATTTATTGTTGATTGGATAAGCTATTTCTATGAGCATTTCACTGGTTGCTTAGGCCAGATCATCAGGAAACTTCTTCCAAAGATCTTAGAAAAACTAAAGATATTATACAAATAAAACTGTTAAGCGAATAAGAATTATTAGCAACAGTTTTACTTGTAACAATTTTAAAGCTTAAACAAAAACCACAACAACAAACAGTAAGTTTATCTTTCCTTACATTCGCCACTACAACTGGTTGGAGTTCTCCCGACATTGATTGTAGTTGTATTGGCTAGTAAATTAGTAAATGTTTAAGCGCTGGTTTAGTTGAACATAACTTAAATTTATATGAAGTTTAAACTCAACAACTATAAATCAGTGTCCCATGTATTATATGTAGTTAAAAAAATAACATGTGGCAGCACTACGATAAATTTTGTCAAATTCATATAATCTAATATAATTGAAAGTTTAAACGCCCAGTTTTATGCGTTTAGATATGGTTTATAGATTTGTTGGTTTAAACACATTTTAAACCAAAACTAGAATTTAACTTGCTCTGATTTATTAGCCCTAAATGCTTAAACTCTGGATTCGTTGAACTAAACTTAAATTAATATGTAGTTCAAACTAAACAGCAGCAAATCAGTGGCCCATGTATTATATGAAATTTAAAAAATAATATGTGGCAGCACAACGATAAGTTTTGTCAAATTCTATATGCGTTTGGATATGGTTTATATGTTAACTGAATGAGAATTTAACTTGCTCTGATTTAGTAGCCCTTATTAGGTTGCGAAAAAACAAAATAAAAACCAAAACAACTTGCCTTATTCTTTTCGCAAAAAATAAAGCACGTTGGCAGTTTAGTTTTCTTAAGCCAGTTTATTATCAAAGTAATTTTTGGGAATACAAAATTAACAAGATTTTGTTTGTCGTGCTTAATTCTCAATTTTTATTCCTGATAAAAACACTGAAATTTATTGTTGATGGGATAAGCTATTCCTATGCGCATTTTAAAAATTGGAAATTAAGCACGACAAACGAAATCTTGTTAAAGAAACATTTGTTGCCTCCGAAACAGTTGCAATGAAATTAAAATAATAAGGGAAAAAATGTTGTCAAAAAAAAATTATGAAATTTCTGGAGGTCTACACTAGACAATAGTTCTAAGTTCAGTAGTGGACTTTCAATGACAAGCAAAATCATTGTCTGCTCTAAAGTTGGTTGCAGTAGTGGTGGATCTGGGGATCAGTACAGTTTCACTATTAAAATTTCCTACAGGGTAGTAACCGTTTTTAAGTTTTATTTACGAGTGGAATCTGGTTTTTTTCGAATATTTTTAATGCATGTATTTAAGAATTTTCTCATTATGATGATGATGGTATTTTAACTGTGGATTCTTTTTTTAAAAAAAGGCAATAGACTGAAAAGTGCTTTATAAATTTTCTGTTAGTTTTAAAAAAATTACATTAATATTTCGTCGGCTTAGAGTGTAAACCTGATATATTAATTTTTTACATTATATGACATTTTGATACCAATTAAAAGTTAAAAAGAAAAACATTTACTTCAATTTTGGTCTCTATAGAATATAAGAAAATAAAACAAATATAAATAGGTTTGCTTCTTAAGCTAGCATTAGACAACATTAGAAGTTTTTTTGCTGCCCTGTAAAATTTGCTAGAGTTTTTAGCAGCAGTGTTCGAAAATAAACAATAAATATCGCTTCTTAGTGTTCGATTCGATAGATTTGTGGAAAACACAAACGCTAATAGTGTTTGTGTAGAAAATCATTAAAAAATAACGTTTCCCTGTTTGTCATATTCCGTACACAATAATAATCCTGTTTTTATCCAACTCAACAAAAGATGAGAACATTTAATTCCGTTCGGTTTTTATTTTAAAAATCACAAACTTCATTGTGTTCGGTTCAGCTCCTTTTTGGCCGGTAAAAAAACAAAACATTTTTAACAAAAACAAAATACACAAACGAAAAAAAAATCAAAAAGCCAGCAAAATAATTTTACACGAACAATACATATACACAATACACACACAAGTTGTTCGTGCTGCAGTCGTTGCTAAAATTTTTTGTTTGTTCATTTCTTTATCAATGTAAAAAATAAACATTTTCGAACATTAAAATATAATGTTTATATACAGTATCACTACAATTGAACACTATATAATGTTCGGCTCTTGCTTGAAAATAATTAAAACGGTATTAAGGGTTGTGTTCTTCTACACAAACATTAAAAAAATAGATATCGTTCCTGGGTGTGTGAGCCGAACGGTAAATAATGTACTGGTTATCTTCGAACACTGGTTAGCAGGTTTACGCGTAAGCATTTACGCGACAATTTATTTATTCAGTCCAAAAGTATTCCATAATTGTATACCTACACCACAATAGTAAAGATTGTATTATGCGTTTATGCTGATGTTTGTCATACCTTTAAGTATACCGATCGAAACAGAATCACTTTTTGAGGGCACAATTTTTGAGATAAGTCGATGAAATTTGGTCCAAAGGTTTTTATTGTCACCAGGACTTAGCCTCTTGAATTTGGTGAGAATCAATTTCATATAGCCCCCATACAAACTTCTTTCCGGAATAAAGCCTTTGTGCCCATAAACCATCTTATTGTGTTGAAATTTAAATTAGAGGCTCAGCTCTAATAAAAACACACTTCCTAAAAGGCAAACAAATCTCATATAGATATCTAAATAATATTCGGCACATAGCACTTCTAAATGAATCTTCACTGCCCATGGCTTCCAAATAGGGTACACTCCCGAAAATTGTTTTTTAAATATTGTGGTATATATGTGGCTTAACGGCATACTCTTTTTACTTGCTTATATTAAAACTTTTATCTTGTATCAATTGAAACTGCAATTTTTTTAAAAGTACTTTTAAGATTGCCTTTATATTTTCCGTTCCGTTCTTGAGTCAAATGATTTTTCTTTTTATGTTGCTGTCGATTAAAACAAAATGTTTGTTCTCACACCGCTCATAACAGAAAAGTTCAAAAATAAGTATGTATGTATGTATTTACTATACATATGTATGTATATGTCATACACATGTAAATAAATAACATAAATTCAAACATTTTTATATCTACACTGAACAAATTTTATGTTTTATTGCTTTTCAATTGTGATATTATGAAAAAGTCTTAAGAGTTCTTTAACAATTTTGTATAATCAATTGAGGCACCGAATTAGTTTTTTAAAACAATAATTCCCAAAAATTTTGGATATTTTTTTGCCAAGGACTTAACTAAAAAAATGGCAACCTTATTATACAGAGGAAGCTATTCTGTAAACCACTTCACCACACTTTAAAAAGTTTATCTTTAACAAAAGACCATGCCATTCACTTTTGAAAATGATTTTTGTCATATGGGCACAGCAACTGTTTTTTATGCTGGGTACACACAGTGCAAGAAAAACATATATTATTTTCATGTTTAAAAAGTAAAATTGAAAGCAAGAGTTCTCATTTAGTTTACATTTTTAATTAAATTTGCACACTAAGTTTTTAAAGTAAAAACCAATCGCACTCAAAAAAAAAAAAAAAAAAAAAAAATCAATCCATCCGTACTCGAATCAATCCGAAGCGAACTATTAATATAGTACGGTCAGTACGGATTTTCTTGAATCAAGTACAGAAAGATTGATGCAAGTACGGACTTTCAACCGCGATATACTTAACTTTTCATGTTCAATCCCGAATTCGTTCTTGAAATAATCCGATAATGAGATCGATTTAAGTAAAACTAAGATTGAATCAATCTCAAAATGCGCTTGACTTAAGTATTATAAAGTTGATTTTATTCCGAATTCGTGCTTGAAAAAAACCAAAAAAGCAATTAGAAAGAGGATATTATTATGATTGATTTACTTACCCGTTTTACGCCTGCATAAAAAACAGCTGCTGTGCCCATATGGCAAAAATCATTTTCAAAAGCGGATGGCATGGCCTTTTGTTAAAGATAAATTTTTTAAAGTGTGGTGAAGTGGTTTACAGAATAGCTTCCTCTGTATAATAAGGTTGCCATTTTTTTAGTTAAGTCCTTGGCAAAAAAATATCCAAAATTTTTGGGAATTATTGTTTTCAAAAACTAATTCGGTGCCTCAATTGATTATACAAAATTGTCAAAGAACTCTTAAGACTTTTTCATAATATCACAATTGAAAAGCAATAAAACATAAAATTTGTTCAGTGTAAATTTAAAAATGTTTGAATTTATGTTATTTATTTACATGTGTATGACATATAGGCTGACTTCCTAAACGCATGTTGCTTTGTAGTAATACATTGCAGTGTGTTCGTAAATGCAACCCCAAAAATTTTTACAATGTATTTTGTTCCCTTTTGCAACACTGTTGTAGTTAATACGCAAGGAAAAGCAACAAAGGCATCCAAATAAAAGTAGATGCAAAGCGAATGCAAGACAAAATACGATGGCGACGCAGGAAGATAAGTAAGCATTTTTTTTGTTATAATTTATTATATTTCTCTATTCAGTTTTATTTTTTCTTTTTATTACAGTAAAAAAGTGACGCATAGTTTTTTGTTTTCTCTTAATAATGTTTACAGCAATTTTGAGGCTGGAGTTTCCCTGTTCGCACAAATCTAAGACATTTTCCAATAAAATATGTTCTTCCCCCATTGTTCGCTTTATTATGAATGATACAATGCATATAAATGTTCATAAACGATTTCAGTGTTGCAAAGTATTAATATGCAACGTATTAAAAAAGTTACTACACAATGTATCAACTCGGTTTAAATACTGTATTGATACATTGTTAATATACGTTTAGGAAGTCAGCCATACATACATATATCGCAGAGAAATGGGTATCGAGCTAAAAGGAGATTTTCTTTATTGGGTCGGCTAATTTGGAGACGACCCTCGTATATACAAATTAAGGGTTTTTAACAAAATCTTTTCAACTACGTAAAATTGTATATTTCAAGCAAAAAGTTTGACAAACTTGCCATGTTTATTACAACCCCAAAAAATTCTTTAAGTGCATTTTTTAACTTCGGCTTTAGGTATACATGACAGTCATACTAAACATAATCAAATGTTTAACCATCAAAAGTCATACCGTTTGAGCAGTAGATGTTGTATTTTTAAACCTCTAACAAATGTTTGATTGTTGTTTAACTATTTTGAGAATTAATTTAAATACAAGTGAGTGAATAAGACTGACTTAAACATCCAGTCAGTCAGCAATCCAGCAAACCGATAAGCACCTGTTGTATGTATGTAAGTCGATGTGGCATGAATGAAATGGCATTCCAAAAAAAAGTCTAAAAACGGTTATAAATTTTATTTTTGTTTGTTTCGGTTTGTTTAAAAACCATTTAAGAAATAAATGGGTTAGTGAGAAATTTTGAATTAATTAATTTTATTAAGGCGTAAATGAAGATAAATTTAATAACACTTAAATCAATTAGTTAGTGGTTTTACTAGAAAGAAATGTAATTTAAAACTGTGTATCATTCTTTCTTTTATTCTTTAAATTAATGATGAAAATGGCTAAATATTTAAAAAGAACACTTTTGTATTTTGGCTTAAAAATGAAATTTAAACATTAATTTATGTTTAAAAAGAATTGGTGATGTAGGCCCTAAGTATATAGAATTCAAAGATAAACTTTATAAAAATGTATAACAAAGAAAACACCCGATTTTTACACTTTTTCTCATTAGGTACTTTAAACCAATGCTACAATAAGTACTAGTTTTATTGCTATAGCTGCTTTCAAAAATACTCTGCAGCAGTAGCAATAGCATTAAAATTTTTGAATATTGAAAAATGAAAGACTAAATGGAGCGATAATAATTAAATAGTATCCACCAATTAAAATCAAATCCTTTCTTCGTATGTAATTTGCAGGGCTGTGGAGTCGTTAAGAAATAGTTATAACTCCGACTCCGACTCCTTTTGCTGAAATTTTTTAAGTACGACTCCGACTCCAACTCCGACTCTGACTCCTACTCTAACCTAGCATTATTTAAGAGACTAGCTTTTATTTGACTTTAAACTCTTTTTTAATTTAGTACCTGTTAAATGGTTAAATATAGCAAGAAAATGATTCTGTAAAAATTTTAAATCGATATTTTAATTCTAACGTGCCGCGCATTGAGCTTAAACCTACTAGTTACTAACATATGAGTAGGAAAGCTGCAAAATATTTTATTTGGATTTTGGAAAAAATGCAAAAAACATATAGCGCCCGATTAAATAGACCAAATGAGTTTAACTTTTTTATTTCTAAAGTGTTATGACATTCTTGACTTATAACTCAACAGTTGAGAAATTTGAACCAACTGAAATATAGAAAAATAATGGATTTAATTTTGGAACGAACAAGTTTTGTTACGAACTTTCGAAAGAAACCAGTTTTGCTTCAATCCGTATGGGATCATTGAACTTTAGTATATTTTAAAGGCTATATTAATTTATTAAAATTATGCAAACAGTGCTAAAAAATGTAAAAATAGTTCTGTAAGGGAGAGATAAACTACACCAATTCACATCCTTTTCAAAAAACGTTTTTTATACTGTTGGAATTTATAGATGTGTGAATTTCCATAAGTCCTATCTAATGTAGCTTTCGAGATAGAAAAGTTGAAAACAACACCAAGTCCAATTGGCTTAGACGTTAAAGGCATCAAGAACTCGCCGTTTCATTTTCCAAGACCGAAATTTGAAATTGCAAGTCTTTATTATCTCTCCAATTTTCCCTAAAGTGAGTAGATAAAAGTATTCTCAAATCATTTTTCGGGTTAACCCCCACATTGATGGGAATTATATCTGGAACAATGTCATGTATTTTTTCGAGTTCCTTTTCCTTTTATTCTATTATAATTCACCTTGAAGGTTGGAACTTAAAATGTAGTTCACTTAATGCTTTCACCACAGGAGCTACAGCTGATTTCAAGTCATATTCATGAACATGGCTACAAAAATATTTGTAAATATACGATAAATAAAAAACAACATCTTTACAAATTTAATTTTTAAATTCCTTAATTCGGCTCTATTTCATTAACGATATCTTGGCGAAATTCAAATAGTGAACCCGCTGGTTTTTGTTACAGAAATTTGAGGTCACATTAAAACATAGAAAAGGACATGCTTCGATACAATCTATATAACTATTCTTATAAATTGTCAAAATAAGATGTTATCTCAATTTTTTAATTTTAATGCAAAAAAATTTTAATTAATTAAATGCAAATTAAATTTTAATGCAAAAAAGTCGGAGTCGGAGTCGCTAGTTTTTGTGGGTACTTTGACTCCGACTCCGGTACAAAAACCTCAACTCCGACTCTTCAACTCCGACTCCGACTCCACAGCCCTGGTAATTTGTTTTGTTTTTCATTTCCACTTCAATAATATTATTTTTAAAGTAGTTCTTAATGTAGTAATAAAGTGATTCAACGTAAAAAAATTTGTTGGTTTGTTGTTGAATTTGGCTTTTTAATGTAAAAAAGTGTCTTCCGTTTCAGACGTTCGTAACACTATCTTGGTTTCCAATACGATACCGATTAAAATTTTTTTGTTTTTTCGATTTTTGGCATATGCTACTTTATTGCTACATAAAATGCTACTAGACTTCTATATCAAATGCTACTCTACTGCTACATCAAATGCTACTATACTGCTACATTTTATGTCACTTTTTTGGACTGATATCGTGTGAGTCGTGTCATGCTGTCATGTTATTTTTGTGTAGTATTGTTTGGCATTTCATAATGGAAAGACTTACGCCTGAACAACGTTTACAAATCGTACAAAATTGCCGCATTTGGGACGAATAGCAACCTGAAGAGATTCAAGAACTGTCACTTCATCCAGAAAAAACAACGGTTTGGTGTGGTTTGTGGGCCGGTGGAATCATCGGTCCATATTTCCCAATATAAACATCCCTTTTAACTTTAAAGCTTAGGGTCAACAACATGGTGCTTTTTCTATTTAAAGATATTGTTAAAGAGGCAAAACAGTCATTTGGTGCATTACATAGAATAATAAAGTCACATTAAAAACATACAGGTACTAAGCTTCCCATTTTCTGCTCAAATGCTCCCACTTCCCTGCTATGTATATGGATGTGAATCCGTGAACTCCACTGCAAGCGACATATAACATCTGCAATTTGGCGAATTTTTTTTTTTGAAAGTAGTTTCCAATGGACCAGGCGAAACATCAATCCGCATATAAATTGCTAAAAGGAAATAGAGCTAGGTTGGCCATATGTTAAAAAGACCTCATGATTATAAGTATATCAAAGATGGCAATTGGCTGGAACCCTCAAGACAGCAACAGAAGAGGTAGACCTGCTTAGGAAAAGGCTACTAGAATCCAAAATACGCTAAACGGGAAAAACCTGTTCTGAAATAAAACTGATGATGGCGCAGGGAAGATCCGATGAAGGATTTCGTTACTGCACTTTGTTCCAACTTTAAACCATAAGAATAAATATATATAATATACGCTTAATTCTGTTTTTACGCGATAGATACGTTCCTAGAAAACTCGCGTAACAATATCCTGTAAAAAAGGTAAAATAAGATACATATGAAATTAAAATTCATGTTGCTTTTACACATATTCTATTTGAACAAGAAAAAAAAGGGGAAAAACCCGCTTGTCTGATATAGTCCAGGATAGAAAATTTCTTCAACGCGTCTGCGACTTTTTCACTTTAGCATACATTAAGGCTCTAATTGTGTAAAACGCAACGCCAAAAATAACACTGAAAGCACAAACAAAGTAAAAAAAAAATATCTTTAAAGTTGCAGTAATTCCTTGATCTAGTTGCTGTATTTGGACGCAGAAATCAAAATTATTCAGATTATTTAATGTAAATAATCTGAATGATTGTCTATAATCAACAGATCTTTAAAATCAAGGCCTCTCACAGAAAAAATTCTCCAAAATTTTTCACCAATTAAAGCATTAATCAAAAATAAAATCAGTTTTAATTAAAAATTTAATCAAGTGAATTAAACGTTTAATCAAGTGAATTAAACGTTTAATTAATACTATTAACTGGTTTAATTGATACTATTAATTTGTTTACTGGTGCAAATTTAATTAATTTTTTAATTAATATCACAAATTTTTTAATTGAAATCAATTTTTATTTTTTTCTGTGTTAAAGTTCGTATAGCGTAAAACTTCCGGTACAAAATATTTATGAAACCATTCGGTCAACAACTCAGTTGTTACCCAGGCCTTTTATTAGCTGCTCAGTGAATTCGAATTTAGAGCTCGAGACAAGTAAGGGTTTTTATAACTGATTTCCGGAAGTATTAGAGCAGAATAAAAAGAATATGGCGTTTGGCTACTTTGAAACCACTATCTGTTTTCTGGGCTAAAGTTACATATGCTGGTACTGGCATTCGGTTTCAGAAAAGTCCTATTTCATCTGGATTCCACAGCTGATCCGGAGTGAAGTCAGCATCCTCAATTAATAAAGACAGTTTTTCGGGAATTTCTAAAGCTACCGGCTCATCGGCAGATGCTATTTAATTTTAATATTATGATGCGCGTGTCTTTGCTGAAAACCTGTCATTCAATATTTACTGTCAGAAAATCTTAATTTCTTATCTTTTTGTGTTTTTGGTGTTGAGTTTTTCGTACCACACAATTTGAAGTGCTGCCAATTATATGTATTTAATTTAAAATCATCCAAATCCGGTATAAATTTTTATTCCGCGTTAATCAAATTCGCGTAATTACAAAATTAGGTGTATATATACTAAAGTTTGTTCCCGGGATTTCCCGTCCCGAGAATTCCAGGGATTTTCAATTGTTTTAAATTTTCAAGAAAATTTTTTTTTAAAACTTTTTTTTAAATTCAGTTGTTTTATCCAACTGAATTTCACCACAATTTTAAAATTTCTGCAGATTAAAGCTTATTAAGCCGATTTTTTGAGAATAGGCTTTATATATGGCCTTTGGTAAAAAATAGAGCTATTTTCATTATGAAATTTTTTTCTTGTGTTAGCAAATTGTAGTTATTATGTTTTGCGGTTAAGGGCGTACACACAGAAAAAAATCAATGTAATATCCCCGAAAACAAGGTTGATTTAACATTTTTCGGTAGTGATTTTGATTAATTTACATTATTTTCTTTTAAAATAACTAAAATAACTAAACTTCAAATTTAACACCTTGGCCAAAAAATAAACAAATAAAATATAAACTAAAATTCATGTTTATTTAACATTCCCGTCAAGTTAGAGCAAAATTACATTCATATTGAAATAACACTCCGAATCACGTTGAATGAAATTTATTTCAAGTTGAAACAACTTGAATTTCATAAAGAATCGAGTTGGTTTGTTTGTATTTTTTTTTTAATTTTCTAAACTAATCCCGCGAAGCTCTATGCTTGTCTACAGGAAAGAAACCAGAGTCTCTGGCGGGCATCGAATCCGCAACCCCATCGCTGATAGACTAGCTCACTACCAGCTAGCCTAACGGGGCACTCACGGGGTTTGAGTTTGAAATGACAGTAAGAAGAAGCTTTAAACACAATATATGCATTAATTTAAGAAACATTGTAAACACTTACCTGTAGAACCAGAGAGAGAGAGAGAGAGAGAATATAACTATTTATTTTCCTGTCACACTTTTTTAATTTTTTTGTTTTCCCCTTTGTTCACAGACAACCAAAGACATCAGCAGAATGGCCCAATATGGTTTTCGTCATCATTCTACTTTGAAAATTTAATGTTCTATTTCACTTAATAAATTTAAGAAAAAGAATACGCAAATTTTGTTAACTCAAGTCTAACTAAAAATACCATAAATTGTTAAGTAGTTTAATTTTTTGTCGGTTAAAATATATATTTTAAAAGTAACAACTAATAAATTTTATGCAATATGTTTTTTAAGAAATAAAAAATATATTCATTTGAGTGTTTTTATCAAGAATAAAAATTGAGAATTAAGCACGACAAACAAAATCTTGTAAATTGTTATATAAAAACTTTAAAAATTAATGTAAAATTCATTTATTTTAAATGAAATGTAAATGATCCGTTTTTGAAATGAATTTTAAGTTGTTTAAAATAAATTTTCGTTTGAATTTTACTACCTAATATTTTGAGTGTACTGAGCCGATTATGCTGGAATTCAATCCCAAACTGCCTAGGAGTACTAAAAACTGTTTGACACTCAAATGGCTAAATCGACTTAGAAGGCTCCAGAATATATCCTTGCCGTTAGGCAAAAAGGGGTTAAGTCAAAAAAAAAAAGCATTTTCAGTTTTTAATTGTAATTAATTCAATATATATTTTTTCGCTTGGTATCACCAACTTATGTCTAGCACAACTGCTTGTAATCGTAATCATCTGCTGTTTAGGAAAACCGTATATGAAATACACCAAATAAATAATTTTCGATTAAGCATTACGAAAAAGTACAGTTTTTGACTAAGATATCGTCGGTCACAGGTTGACAACTCTTAACATGTTTTTTTGTACTTTTCAGTAGACAAAAAAACGTTATTACTCCGTTACTAAACCGTGTTGGAAGTAAATAAAAAAACCAAAATTAGTAGGAGATATTTATTGTAAGATGGTGTAAAGAAAACAAAGGTATTTAAATTATTTCACATTAAAAAAAATTAAAATAAATAATACGTGTTGGCAATTTAAAAAAATTAAGAGTTGTCAACCTGTGACCGACGATATATACTTTATGGAATCTTAAATTAATATCGAAAAGATTCAGATGGAATGACAAATTATGTTTACCTTCTCTATTTCTCTTTCATGCTGAACTTATTAAACCGTGAGTTTGTTTCAAAATTCCTACTTCATAATATTGGGCTTTACTTTCCTATTCGCCCTACCAAAAATTATATTCCTCTAAGACTTCAATACTTTCAGCCTAATTGCGCAAATTTTGATCATAT